>JAJKFJ010022507.1:0-48668 GCA_027382625.1 Tetmemena sp. SeJ-2015
AAAGGGATTTGATCTTGCCCTGCGGATATGGATTAAAAATCTTCGAGATAGTGATTTAAAGATTTCACTAAATTACGCTGCATGCACTGTGAAGCACTTTTACCATGGGAAGTTAAAAGGACAGAGACTACAAAATGGCAAAAAATTTCTCTTTGCTAATGCTTATAATCCACTTACTGACTTGGAAAAAAACCCAAATATGGATTTACAGTTGAAATAGAGCAAGTCAAAACTTATAAAAGAAATTGGCCAATACTTCGCAAATCGAAAAGAGGATGAGAGAGATACTGAGAATTCACAAGCTCCCAAATTTTTCTCAAAACAGGAATTTATTAAGATACTTGATGGGTTTAAATAAAAAGACAAAGACCTCTCCAAAATAAAAGAAATGAAGAATAAAAGGAATCAAAAAAGAGGGGGAAATTAAGTAGAGAAAAAAGAGGATCTTTGAAAATTGAAGCTAAAATTTTTTTGGGTATTTTAGAAAAAAAAGATTTAAAAAGGGAAATAGGGGTTAAAAAATTAAAATTAAAAAATTGAGGGGTTTAAAAGGATAAAAATTTTTTAATTTAAAAAGGGTTTTTAAAAAGAAAATTAAGAAGAGTTTAAAAAACAAAAATTTTTTTTAAAAAGTTTTAAATTAAAAATAGCGTTTTTATTTTTTTGAAAAAAATTTTTAAATTTAAATTTAAAAAAATATTTAAAAAATTTTTAACAAATTTTTTTTAAAAATTTTTGGATTTAAATTTTAAACAAAAATTTTTGTTTAAAAAAGCCCTTTTTTTAATTTTTAATTAATTTTTTAAACCTTTTAAAATTTTTTTACTTTTAATTTTTTATTTGCTTTTTTTAAATTTCTCCAAGTTTGAAAAAAATTAAACCTTTTTACTAAAATAATATTCTTTTTTTTATCATAAAAGATTTTGTTTGTTTTTAAGTTGATTTGGGTTTTTAGTTTTAAATTTTTTCATTTTGTAATGTAGGTGTGAATTTTTAAATTTTTGTGATTAAGGGAGTCGCTATAAAACATCTTAATTATTTTTCCTTATTTTTTTAAAAGCCCATTTTAGTCCTTAATTTGATTTAAACCCCAAATGTGAGGGCATTTTCTTTGTTTAAGCTTTCTTATAGTTTTGTTTTTTAATTAAAGATTGAAAAGTTTAATTTCCCAAAAATGGCTGAAAATTAAACCTATTTCTGATCAGATGGACCCCAAAAAGCTACTTGTGGTAAAAGGCCTAGTAGTAGTAGTAGTAGTAGTAGTAGTAGTAGTAGTAGTAGTAGTAGTAGTAGTAGTAGCGATTAACCACAGGTAGCTTTTTGGGGGTCTTAATTAAACGTGATTTGATTGGCTGGTTCTTTAATAGTTTTAATATATTTAATCGCAGCCACTATGGCCACCCAGGCACCCAGACGCTCCAGGCCACTCGAGCGCATGATTCATCCAGGGAAGGATCACTCGAGGTCCCACCATTCGAGCGCTTGCAGTGAGAATGGCTCAGAACTGAGTTCACTGTCCGATGGCGACTATTTGGCACCATTGTCGCCGTAAGGTCAACCTCGAGGGCGGCAAGATATGTTCATTTGTAATGCCAAGGCCAGCCAGCCTCAAGGATACCGACGTTTCGCAGACCTGCCCACCCGCGAGGGCTCAGAGGTGGCTTACTCCTAGGTCCATAGCCTTTCACGAGACTCATCCGAAATGCCTTCGGCTACCTTTGAGGCATGCCCAGGGCTCAACTTATCGCAGCTTATGGTGTAGCCATACTCTTCTAGGCTCCTCCTCGATGGCGATGTGCATTATCAACGCTTCCTTTAGTACCCCGGCCCATCCTACAGCTTACTTTCCAAGCTTGGCAAGGTCCCCGACCTCGTGGATATCCTAAAGGCTCACTCGGGGAGCACACTCTCGCCGAGGGATGTTGAGTAGGAGCTCGTTGAACTCTCAATGACAATAGACGGCCTGATTGACAAGTAGGTGGGAATGGTTGAGTCCTTGATATCCTCTACAGTCCAGTCGCAGGCTCAGCTCGCCCCCGCAACCTTCTACTCCCACACCTTTGCTATGCAGAAGTTGAGCACTATGTTAAGCGCTAGCAGCTCGCTCATCTTGTTCAAAAGCGCTGTTCTACCCTCTGCCACATTAGCCCAGATACTCACAAGAGGATGACAGAGTTGAATGAGGTCCGAAGGGGTCTCCTCCATCTCAGGACAAACTATGGCTCGCTGCACCAAAGGCTGTTATCAAGGAACGCCGCTGAGTCGAGGAAGCTCAAGGCTCATGTGTACTCCAAGCGTTCACTGATGATGATTGAGGCAGCCTCTAAGGCGAGTGTGGTAGTAACCTCACGTGCCAGTGCGGAGGAACTCAAGAAGAGGGCGCGTGAAGTGGAGGTGTCTAACATTGTATACTAGCAAGTCATTGATGGAGTAAGAGAGTACTAAGAGTTCGTGCACTCCATAGTTGAGCACCACATTGTCAAGCCTAACTTTGATGGCCGCAATGCTAAGGTTCTCGCGTACGCACTGCTTGATGCTGAACATGGATTCAAAGAGTTAAAGGCCTCGATTAAGAGTAGCAAGTCAGAGCTCAAGGATGCTCTTGGCGAAACAGGGTGAATGCACTTACTTCTCAAATCAATTGCGATGTAGGTGAGCGACATAATTAGGTATCATCGAAGGCAGTTCTGTCTGTCTATGCTGGTACAGTATGCAAAAGGCTTCGAGCCCAGGCGCTACACCTTCGACATTGGAGACGTATTGGGAGGAGTGGACCTGGCAAGCGTGCCACCTCGGCAACGAATCTTCAAGATAGCTATCAAGCAGGACGAAGTTGTCGATAGCGAGTAAGTCAAGGGTGAGCGATAAGCCCTCTACCATGTGATAAACCTTTCCCATCGCACAGTGGAGGCCTTCTCCGCATTCACCCACCTGCTCTATGTCGCGAGTCAGCGGGCCTCCTGGCAAGAGAGTCGATAGAGGGCGCTTGCATATGTGATGGACAATCTCGTTGGCGAGCTGGAGAAGTCGGCCCCCGTTCACAAGAACAACAAGTTCATCTACCGCTACATAGATGGGAGGAGAAGGAGGATGAAGAACCCTCATTTTGACATCATTATGCCTGCGTCCAATACTGAGAGGGTATCACATCGACTCAACATAATCCGAGAGGCTATGGACTGGATAGATTTCGTCACACGGAGCACAAGGGTTATCAGCTGCACGGCGGAGGAAAGTATCCATCACGTTTGGGACAACTCGATTTATCAAATGGTTGAAACGAGCAAAGCTATAGCTGGAACCCAGGGCGCACTGATTCGGAGGATCCAATTCAACCTATAGCTAAAGGCAAAGTGCACTGTGATCTATGTCCAGGATGAGGCAAGGGTGCTGAGGAACTTAGATATTGAGCCCCGAATATTCAAACATAGCTGAGGGCCTACTTAAGGACGGCGGCGCTCATGAGCATAATATTATTCCCTTAGACCTCAGTTCAAGCAGATGCTCCCCCAAGCCAATTCACAGCGACAGATTGGACAATTGATAGTAGACATGGTTATGAGCAAGCCCGCGCTCAAATAATGCGACAAGACCGAGCTTCGAGAGGTACTCTCTGCCAGACTCAGCAGGGGATTGCTAGCATTAGACCCCTAGATGAAACAGAGCATGGAATTTCTAGCAGAGAAGATGGAGGGCGAGTACAAAGTAATGATGCAGCAGACTATGGAGCTTCTATATCTCAAGGACATTGTGAGAACCTTCCTCGACCACCAGATCAATAATGCTGCTCAGCAGGATATGATTGAGCAGCCCCAAGCTTCTAGGCAACCTCAGTCAGCAGGGAAATTCGATGCACTCAGAATGGGAGGGCAGGGTGATCAGCTGAGCAACCAAGGCGCAGGAGTCGTGGGCCCAGATTTTCTTCGCCAGATGTAGCGGGAGGCGGAGCAAGATATTCAGATAGTAGAACAGCAGGACAAGGAGCAAGGCATCTCGCATCCGTGACTGGTGAACAAGGCAGGGCAATCGCAGCCATTTAAGAAGGAGTTCATCGAGAAGTTTGCTAGAGAGATAGAGGACTTAAAGTAGGCCATAGGTGACGAACCAATAGCTCTCTTAGGTCTGAGCTTTAATGGTACATATACCCTGCGCAGCGCTAATGCGAAGATCATGATTCATGGCACACGGATCACTGTCAGAATGGCTGCTATTCTAATGTTCTGGAAGGAGAGAGAGGCAGAGGTTCTCAAGCAAATAGTTGAGAAGGAGTTCTATATCGAACTGAAAGAGGAGGAGGCGGTGCAATTGCTCGACTATCTAGAGGATGTACATAATGTTGGCACCAATGCAGCAAAGACAAGGAATGAGTTGATGCGTACTCAAGCAGATAACTTAAAGAGGAGAGAGCAAAAGCAGAATGCAAAGAGGAACAGCAATAATGTGAACTGAGAGAGTGAATATTATATCTAATTATGAGCGCATATTATTTATCTTCTAAACGTTAAACTTTATCGTACTTATCTAATACTCTAGGTATAATTATTAGTATTGATTGCTAAAGATATGGATTCCATGCACGAATGGACCACTCTGGACTAGGTGAGTTCTTTCATCAAGAGTAAGCAGGAGCTACATGAGGCCGCATTGAGGAATGGGTACTTCCTGCCGAAGCTCAAGAGCAAGGCGGTGACTGAGGATTACTTGCTCAGTGTCATTGGTGGCAGTGTCTGGTGCGCCAAGTATGACTAGATTAGACTGTTGCCTTGCCCAAGGCCACCCTCTCTAGATGTGCTCTACGCCAAGTTATAGGAAGTTGCTGTAAGAGACAAGGTGAGCCTGGGTATGGATGAGTAGCACTTGCCTGATAGAGCATGGACGTTAGCGATGCTCTCAACTTTCAAGCCGGCGGATGAGATATTCAAGAAGGGTTACGAGCCACCTCGCAAGGCTGCCTCTGGGCCGAGCCAGAAGAGTGTGAATCTGCAATGGAGCTTCCTCGAAGGGTTGCCGATCTCCAAGGCAAAGTCGAAGGCGCAGCGTCTCTCCTTCCTAAACTAGAGCAAGCATTCCAATAAGCTCCTCCGCCTCCAGACCAGAGGGCCAAGCTCGACCGACAGATGGAGAAGGAGAAGAGGTCGATGGAGGAACGAAAGAAGGGCAAGCAGCAGCGGTCAGGTGGCAGGCAGTTCTCTGGGGCGGTGTTCGGCTAGACTGAAGTCAATGTGCACATGAGCGAGACCAACAAGTCCCCCAGCAAGTAGTGACTCAGACGAGGTGGCCGCGTAGGCAGTGAATGAGTGTTTTTATGTGTGAGTTAGCCAGTTGCATTATCTTAAGGCTGTCATAATCCGCCACTAGTTGCCGCAGCTCCACGACGAGGTCCGCAGGATACTTGTCATGGCTGGCCCCACGGAGGACCACGCGTCGGCGCCACTCCTGCTTCAGCACCCCAAAGTCGCTCGATGGGGTTGAGGGCACAGCTGAATGGAGGGAGGTACTGTAATGTCTGCCCATCGGTGAAGAGGTCCCTGACCTTGGAGCTCTTGTGGATGCTCAGGTTGTCCATGACAATGATGCTATTGCTGGGAGCCCGCTGGAGGAGGCCATGCATGAAGCTGGTGAAGTGCCCAAGGTTGTTGCTGCCCGAGAGGACGAGGCTGTGGACCAGGCCGCGCCTGCTGCTGATCGCTCCAATGATGGTGGCCGAGCTGCCTCTGCTGTTTGGAATGGTGATGGTCATGGAGCGCTTGAGCCAGGCCTTCCTCATGGTCTGCCACCTGTTGAACGAGGACTCGTCGATGTAGATGATCTAGCGGCCCGCGAACATCCACCGCGCTATGGTAATGGCAAACGCTTACTGTCTCTCCTAGAGCTCTCGCTGCCTCTCGCCCTTGCGAATGTATGCGTAGCTCCCGGACCTGTAGTACACCTTATTACGATGGAAGAGCTTGGCCAGCGTCGCTGGGCAGACCCTGGGTGCCCCGAATCGCACTGAGTAGTAGTCAATGCGCTCCCTCAGGGTCAAGTGCGCCGCCTCATGAAGGTGCTTGGCCGAGGTGATGCGGGCCTCGATCTCGGGGGGGATCTTCCGCTGGCCTCCACAGTTGGACCTCCTCGACTCGTAGATGAAGCCGTTGCGGCGCCACCTCTGGACTATCATAGCAACAGTGCTAGCCTTGATGCCAGTGATTTTCGCCACTTAGTTGTAGCTGAACTGGATGTTGTGGTCATTGCTCAGCGTCCCGTAGCGGAGCAAGATGGCAAGTAACTGCTGATCCGTCGACAGAGTGGTCCTGATTCTCAGCTTCGGTCGACTGCCCCTCCGCGGTTTGTTGATGGGACTCGGACTGCACATGCTACTCAGGTAGGGTATGAGGTCTTGGTTCGGAATGTGAGGTGCAGGGCCCGAAATACTTGCGAAGTGATCACGATCTGGGAGGAACTCGGCCAGCTTCCTGGTGCGCTTTTTGTGATCGCGTGCGGCTGCCATTAAAGTACTATTCGCACACTCACGATCAATTAATTTATGGAAATGATTAACTACTCAATACTCATATGAATGAACTATTAGTTTTCCTTAATTTGTGACTAATTCTCAGACTTTGAGCTAGCTTGCTAACTCTTAGCCTATTTGAAAAGCCCTAATAAACTCAAATATAATACATATATGGAGAGAAGAGCAATTAACTATCAATTTTAAATGGGATCTAAATTAAGTTTATGACATTATTAATTATATAAAACAAATGCATAAAATATTTTAATAATGTGAAATTACTCGTGCAACTTTAAATATCAAATTATTTTTAAACTTCCCCGTAAAAGTCTATTGCCCTTCGAATTAAGTCAATCTTCTAACTCTCTATAAATTTATCTGTAAATCTTCTGTAAGATGTAAAAAAACTAATTAAAGAGTGAGAGAGTTGGAATATTTTCCTGCTTGCGAAATCTGGCACAATTCTTGCAGTGAAGAAAGAGTACTGGACGAATGCCAAGAAATCTGGAAATATTGTGCACTTACGATAAAACTCAAGAAAAGACTCGCAAAAGAGCGAGACTCCAAACACTCTCTGTCTGAATTAGGCACTGAAAGACTTGAAGATATAATTATCAAAAGTAGATCGAGATATAAATGGAAGATATTGATTTAAAGATTTGATGCTCCTCCTTCTTTCCTCTTTGGAAAATAAAAATCTACTTCAGCAAGTCTCTGTCGGCAGGGTCTGCTTGCTCGATTAGTAAAAATAATTTTTAGAGCCATCTATGCTTACTTCTCTGGTGAAAAATATATATAATGAGCGGTAGAATTTTACAAGTCGTCTGAAGATCATCTATAGGTAGTATTAGATAACCTGCTCAAATTTAATTAATTAGAATTCAATTAAGCATATTTAACCTGCTTTTAACTATCGTGTTTATAAAATAAATAAAGATACTAAGTTTCGGCTTTATTTTATGCTAATGCTGAAATAAGGAAATTAAAAGATCCCTATTCCAATATATAAATGAATTTTAAAACTAAATAAAGCACTTAATTTTGGGTATACCTTGAACTTTACATCTCCTCTAATCGTATCGACTCCGTTGCTATTAATAAATCTTAAAATATTCATTTCATTTATTCCTAAGAGATGAAGATGTGAAAATGGGTTCTTTTGGTAGCATTTAGTTTTTATCGTATATAAATTTATAGTTTTTGTTGACAGCAATGTTTGGATTTTTGAAAGTTGGATTTTATTGCGAAGATGATTGCACCTTTGCGTTGTCTAAAGGTTTCCCAGTCTATCCATAATTATTTTCAAGTCTATTATAATTTGCCTCTGAGAATAATAAATTGTTATCAAATGTAGATAATAATTATGAGATGGGATTCGATGTAGCCATCGAATTCTGAGATATAATAAAAGTCTTGGTTGTCTGGCTAGGCATTATCAAATAGTAGCTGCATTAATTGGAAAATTAAAGCTAGCTCTATTAAGTTCCTCCTTCAGATTTGTTCTACAAATAAATTTAGATATTTTGCAGCCTTATAGAGAGTGAGAAAAATTATATATATCTTATTTTATTTCCTCAGCCAAAAATTACTTCGAGGAAAGTAAGGTGAAAGTTTAATGGCTTATAATCATTAAGCATTTATGCTTACACTTTAAGTAGATTGAAAGTTTCTCTCTCTGTTTATAAGATGGCTCAGCAGACTTTAAAATAAAGTTATTATAAATGAATTGCGAAAGATTGGTTTGAATATTTGAACAAGTGTGAAATATCTAAGGGTTTCTTCGCTTCAAATATATTGGGGGTGTTTTAGGATCCGACTCTTCCTTAAATTTAAAATTAAGGTTTAATAAGAAGAATCTAATAAAATAAATCAATGAGGCATAAATTTAATTATGTAGAAAAATCACAAAAATTGATTATTGTTTGATATAGAAACAAAGGATTATTCTATTATCATGATCTTACAATAAAAAATTTTGCTAAGTTTCTTTTTTCAAAGGTAACTCCTTAAATCAATTATACGCTTACCAATAAATTATATTTTTGTATAAATTAAGTGGTTAAATTTAATCAGAGGATCCCTTAGGTTATTATTAAATTTTAAGCTAAAGGGCTCTGATTTCTGATTGGTGAACACCTATCTATTTTTCCTCTGTTTTAGCGATACACAAAATACTTATTTTTTAAAAAATCAATAGTTATAAATACCCTTATTATTAGTAGAAGGTAACTGGGGTGATTCAGGTTGCAACGAATCTGAAGCAACTCGCTTCTAACGTTTATTATGGCAGACTTCCAAATCGCTAATATTTTGGGAAGTCTGAGCCTCTTCCCTGCTTCTTTTTAAACCCAAGCCACTTTACAATATAAATGTGCTTTAGAGTAGTGATTGCTCAGTAGAGTGAGTAGGTATTGAGTCTGAGGGGGATACTGCTATAATTTCAGTTCCCTATTTTATATCTGATTTGTGAGTGGTGAATTGTTATAGGGTAGGGAGCTGCTGGTGATCTACTATTTTTGATGATTGCCTGATGCCGCAAATGTACCTCGGATTAGTGATAATTCTTTCTCTAGGATCTTCAGAACTTGAATGGACGGGAGTGAAGGACTCACTAACTTGAGAGGAGGAGTTGCGGCTCTCTGTTAGCTGGGATCCCAGCATTTTTACACTGTGACTATCGCTGTAGTTAGTTGATCTGTTGATTCTATAAAATAATTTATGATCAGAGAAGGATTCTCATCTATATTTTAGATGATCCCACTCTCCAAAATTTTATGCATGTGCTATAGTTGTAAGATTTTATTTTTAGAAATAAAGAGACTTCAAATTTTGAAGTTGAAAAAATAATCACTTTATTCATAAATATTATAACTCTATTCTTTTCTCTCACAATCAACCATCTAGTTTAATTTTGAAGATATATTTGAATTTTACTTCGTTCTACGTGGGCTCCTAAGATTTAAGCTAATCCATGTCAATATCTTGCTATATAATTTTTTAAGGGCTGTCCTTTATCTTTAAAAAGTAGCAAATAATAATTTAAAGATCTATTTGGTTGCAAATTGGAGTAATATTGTTTAATCAAATTTTCAAGTTTCTAATATTTCTGATAGTGTATTTTGATTAATGAGATTGTTAATTAAAGATCAGTGAGAGCACAAGCCCCAATTATCAAGGAGTCACTTGTTGAATAGAGTTTGAAATTTAACTCAGCGCAAAGCTTAAACAGAATTAATTTACTAGCGAGGTCAGGGAGAGATGAATAGGCTTTTCTGATTAAGGTCACTACTTAAATCAGGGATCTGATTGGTTGCTTATTAAAATTTTAAAAATCAATACGTCGTCAATCAAACAAGGGGCTATATATCACAAACCTTCTCTAATATAAAATAAATACATAGATTAATTATTTGATTAAACTGTAGATAAAGCAGATATCCAATGCATTCATTCACAATTTTAAGAATTTGTCTAAGTGAATATCAATAATTTATTTTCTGTAGAATAAATGGATATGCAAAGTTAAGCAATGTCTTAAGATTATTGTGAAAGTTAAGATTGTACTATGTTAAGCTTGCCCTCTGTAAAAATAGATGTCTACTCTCATAAATATGTCAATGGATGCAATCAGCAACTATAATGCAAATAATTAAAAAGAATTAATGTATTAATTTTTGGATATATTATATCTGTAGAGTAGAAGTCTTTGAATCCTCATATATTTTTCTAAAACATCCTCTCCGTGGCTTTCAGTTAAATTCAAGGCTACTACATCTTGAGGAGAATAAACATTTAGTTCAGAAATTTATTTACTCAAGAACCTTTTACCGGTTACTTCCTTGAGAATTTAAATGATTAATTTTGTGGATGATAGACTCTGTTATAAAGTGATAATTAGGTAAATGATGAATGATTCTAAATTCTCAGATTATATTGACTTCTGTAAAACTAAATACCTCCAAAGCCATTCTTTTCATAATGTTGAAATTCTAGTTAAAGTATTATGACCCGTTTATTGTGGAATTTAAATAACGATTTTTTTAATAAATATAAATGTTTAGAAAGGATTAATAATATTCACTGAAAAAAATTTAATTAAAAGTGTTCATAAAACTACCCTTCTCTTAATTAAGAAAATTATATATTTGATCTCTTATTTTAAGCGCAATTTAAAAAAATATTGAATAGAGTAAATTAAATATTGAATAATAAAAAAATCTTTAAATTATTTGCATATTAATTCATTTTTTATTTAATATATAGCAGATGTTCTAATGTTTCAAGCCTATTAAATTGGAAAGTTAAAATATATATTATAGTAAATTGGCATAAAATTGGGCTTGCATATATCTACATTATTTCCGATAATACCCTTACTAAAAGTGCTGATCCCCTAGAGGGATCTATTTTATCAGCCTGTCAATTTGAGGTCATGCATTTAAAAGATGGGTGTATTTTATTATGACTCTAATGCCCTGAGAAAGGTAGTTGCAAAAGATTTTTGCTTCAATTTATAAGGTGAGGTATGGGGTGCTGATCCGGAAGCTATCTATTTTTCTCAATTACCTCTAAGGTGAGGAATAAGTATTTTTAGAAGATGTGCTGAATAGGCTTAGGTATTCAGAGAAGTGAGTGACGGGGGTCTTACACTAATATCCACGACTCCAGGCGAAGTCATTGTGTATTTAATACCCTTAATGGTTTAATTAATTCACAAGGGGGAACGGAAGTTAACCTCCCCCTCAATTTTATGGAGATTAAAAAAAGCTAAACCTTAAAGGCAAAAATTGGCCAAAAATGCCAAAAAGTTGAGAGATTTTTGCTTTCGAAATTTCGATGATCTTCAAAATTTATGATTTCAGATTTCTCATAATGTATCTATAAACATACTAAAAGTCTAATTTACAAGCTACTTCAAAAGGGTTTGTCTAATATAAATTAAATCTTACAGAAGTGGAATAAATAAAAAACCTTACTTTATAAAAATTTAATGCCAATTCTAAAATGAAAATAATGCGATAAAAAAAACAAAACATTATAGAGCCCTTATATCTTATTTAAATTCAGAGTTAGAGATAATAACATTGCTAGAGATCTTATTATCTTATATTTGTACTTCATTTGCAAGACTTTTCACAATAAATATAGCCGATTTGGAATGCTTATAAAGTTGACAGGGAACAATTAAAGCATTGGTAGAAAAGTGAAGGGCCAGTTTAGATTAAGGGAAATATTAGCGCAACTTAATGGAAATGCTGAGCTTTTATAATTAAATAAGATTTATAGTATGCTTTTAGATAAGTTCCTAGAAATTTAAATTCATGAAAAGTTCGAACACAAAATCTCTCGATTTTTTGCCTTAAAGTACGATTTTTAGCATTTTTACCATTAAATGATGGGGAGGTTAGCTTATTCCCCCTCAATTCCCCTTAATAATGCTTCCCTCCTTAAAAGTTTTTGGATTCCAGATCCCCTAATATCCCTATATTTTTTGCATTATTCATAATTCTTTATAATAAAAAAAAACATTTTATACCTAAGAATATTTAGGATAGTAATAGATTATTTAATATCCACAACGAAGGTACTTATAAATAAAAGATTAAGCTTAGATTCATGCAAACTTGGTATCCTTAAAAATTAATTCATATTATTAGATTTGAAAGTTAAAATCTAGGGCCTGTGGAGTGTTACAAAAATATGCTTGCCAAATTTATGGAGACTAACACCCCTTTAATCAATACTTCTCACTGAGGAGTTCACTCTTGAGGTATTCTCTCGAAATCTATAGAGAGGTGAATAGTGGAGAGTTTTAATTTTAGGATGCACGGGTTGAGGTATGTTTGAAGCCATGTAAGACGGACTCTACGCCCAAAGTTGTTAACCTGAAATTAATAATCCATATATTCTGAATAGAGGGTCGAGAATGATCGTGTTTAAATTAACCTCGCGAACTCTGAAGGAAGAGATACGGATATGCTGTTAGGATATAATTTGTCATTTCTTGTTGAGATTACATTTCCGTCTTTGCAATCGACAGGTATAAACTCAGAAAAAGGTTTTACCTCACATTTTGGAATATCCTTGACCTAAGAGGGGCCGATGTCAAATCCCATTTCTAAAACTAGCAATCAATAGCTATTATTTAACTTTTATAGAATAAAATTTTTCATTCAGATTCAAGAGCTCAGAGAAAATACCAACAGAGTACTAATATGAGCAAGATGTTTCCTGTGTCTAATTAAGACAGTGTTTAACCTCTATTTTTGGCTTGATGGGCTGAAAAATGTTCCTCTGTTTGCTACTTGCTATTTTTCTTCTTCATGCGAATATAATACAACTATTGAGTTGTTCTTTCATTAAAGTTCTTAATTACATTATTAAATTAATATTGCTTATTATTTCTGGTAATTATTTAAACTAATTTAATCCTCCAAATGAAATTTCATAGGCACTATAAGATGTAATTGCGGGTAAAAAAACATCTTTTGATTTTTATCTGATGATTTAGGAGTAGTCAAATCATGATAAACTATTTATATTTTCAAAAATAATTTCTCATTATTTTTAGCTCAATTATATCTCTGAAATTGAAATAGTGAAAGATTCAACAGAATCAAGGCCGATCAATAATTTTAACATATTTTAATAAGCTAATAGAATTGGCATTTTATGCTTTGCCTAAGCCAGATGTTAAGATTAAAGTTAATTGGAAGAATCTTTTCACCAGCTAGCTTAAATATGATAGAGAAATATTTCACGAATTCCATCACACCTCATTTCTCCATCTTCCTCGGCTAGTCAACTTTTTCTTTGAATTTGATGGTTTATCCTAATAGTTACTCAAATTTGAAAACTCTTTTTATCCCTATACTTGGGAAACTTTGGAGGAAATTACTCTATTATAATAAATCTATTTACATTTTTGAAAACTTAAATGTATTTATTTAGAATCATGATACTTGTGGATTTTGAATTTATTTTCTTTCATACTTTATTTCTAAAGACTTCAATTTGTTTATAAAGTATATAATACTAATACTATTTTTTCAAAGTTAGTTATTAAGTTTCTATAATAAAATGAATTATATTATAAATTAGATCAATCTTCATTATAATAGCATTTAATGAATTGGAATTGAAGCAAATTAATATTTTTATAAAATTTGTTTAAATATATAACAATCTGATAATTTAGAGAAATCTTATAACTTCGTTAGACTTTTTCAGCTATTAAGTGATTACAAGAAACTGAAGTATCTACGATATATAAACAAATTTGATAGTAAAGATAAAAGTACTTTAAGGAATTTATTTACGGAATAGTAAAACGAGGCTTTTGCACTATTAAAAATATTAATTATATTATCCGTTCAATCCAAATTTTTAACTACTGGCTTGGAAGTCAGCTTTTTCAGTAAGAAGCCACTGTTTTTAGTCTTTTAACTGAACGTTAAGAAGTTAATTCAAACCATCTAAAATTGTCATTTTGGTCAAGAACTCTCCCTGAAATTGTGGGATTTAACAAAATAAAATTACCTTTTTTTCAATTGTTTAGCAATACTCGATCGACTAGGAGCGCTCACAGTACCAAGTTTTAGCACACATGACTTCGTCTTAGTTCGTCCAGGCTATACAGAAGAAAACTCAAAAGTTTTTGAAAAATAGGGGCTAAACTTATAATATTGATTCTCAAAAACAGCATCACTTCACTCTTAATAAGAAGCGCTGAAGTCAAATCAAATCAAATTTTGTACGTTAAATATGAAGATAAATTGTATTTAAAAGAGTAATATTAAATTATTACGTATAATTATTAATATTAATTTATTTGTGAAATAATGTGTTCTCAATAAATTCTAAAATCTAAATTAGAATCCTTTTCTACATAATTGATAGCTCAATATTTATTTAATGTAAACTAAACTTTTTAATTCTCCTTTTTTTTATTGTTATTTCTAAGAATCGAAGTAAAAATTTAAATGAAATGATTTTGACAGATTGCTCTCTAGCTAAAAAAATAGCGAGATAAACTAGTAAATTTATTAAACTATCCTTATTGTGTCGAAGTATGCAGACTATAGGACTTAGATTCGAAAACTTTCCATTTTTAAATATAAGGACTCTTTAAAATTTAAAATTGCAGCTACTCATTTAGAGGAGGATCATGAATATAATTTAAACACTAAATTGATCTATAACATTTTTTCTTCTTATACGAAAATTAATTTAAGCTCTTGTTTTTATTGATGTGTGCGAAAGAATTAAGTTATTAAAAAAGAAAATTTTCAATCTTATTAATTAAAGATAGGTTTTATTTCGAATAAATGAGGCTAAGTAAGGGTATTTTAATAAAAAAGTCATTTAATTTCAAAGAATATTTATATCAATATTAAAAATGAATTTAACTTAACTTTTATTGAGGTTGAGTAAACTAGAAAATATTTGAAACTTTGAAAATGGAGCACAATCTTTTAAAATTAAGGATTGAAATCTATTCCAAGTTTATAAATTAATTTTATTTTCAAAGATGGACGTTTAGAACTTAGTGAGTTATCTTTTAGTTCAGCAGAGCTTGCAAAAAATAGACTTACAGTTTGCTTCTAAGAAATTTTAAATCCATGAATAAGAATTTTAGAGGAAACCACTCGCCCATATTAGTTCCATCAAAATCAGGTTTCTCTAATTATGGAAAAATAATATCCTCACTTCTCTCAGGTAAACTCATATCAACAAATAATGTCTTCTTTTAAAGAATAAAAGTTTAATGTCTATTTGAAGGTAACAAGAATATTTTTTTAAAAAGGATATTTGTATAAATAGATAAGAGTTAGTTTATTTTTAATTTTAAAAAGAAGTTGAAGGTCTTGAAGATATAAAATGCAAAACTCAGCAAGAGATTTCTAAAGACGATTTCATAATTAAACATATAAGATCTTAGAATAAAGGGACAACGCAATTTATATTTATTCTGTGTCTGAATTACTGAAATTAAAGATATGTCCTAATCTAGACTAATATTTTATTATTCATGTCCAAACTCATAATTATATTTCAAGCCTAAAATATCAAAGATCATGCAGGTTCTAAGTATTTTAATGCTAATTGAAAAATGAGAAAGATAGTTAAATGTCATCTTATAAAATAATTAACTGGTTAAAATATAATTGCTTTCTGTTTATGATTTGATTCTTCCTCTACTATTGCTTCAAATTTTAAAACTTTATTTCTAATTTATAGTGTGAATAAAACTATAGTACCGTTATAACTTGTTAAGTAGACTAAGAAGTCTCTCCCTCAACATTTTATTATTTAATTGAGAGCCCATACCATTTCGAACTTAAGCATGATAATAAATTAAACTATTCAAACATGATCGATTATAGATTGCTAGTAAATCTTGAAGTTCTGCTATTGTGAAACTCTTTGAAAACTTTTTTTCAGCTCGTAAAATTTAATTTTTTTAAAATATAGGCAAGACTTTAATAAGAGAGCGCTTTTGATGAACGTTTTGAGTTCCCCTAAATTAAGGCAAGTTAGCTTCCAAAAATTTTTTATGTTAAATTTAAATTAGCCTCGAATTTGGATCGAGCTTCTCCATTCCTAACTCCCTTCTTAGCTTCTTTAGCATTCTGGCAGATTGCTTTGAGCTCACTCAAAATCAAATGATTTTAAAAAATAATAATTTAAAGTCTTTATGATAGAGGAGGTAAGTGTACATGGTAACTTCTATGCTGCTACGAAGGCAATTATGATTAAAGAATGGAACTAAAGGGGGAAAGAGATCAATCGTTTCAAAGATTCCTAAGAAGATATAATATAGCCATAACTAGATAAAGCCATACTTAGACTCAACAAATATTTTATCAGTAGTTCTTCCAAGAGGAAGTTTAACATTTGTAAAAATAATATTGAAAGTATTTTGATAAGTCTGATCACATTCTAACAATCTTTTATAATACATAACTTGGAGGTAGAGAAGAAACTCTACAAGTTAAAGACCAATCTCACATTAAGTTTCTAAATAAAAACGACTTTAAAACTATAAAATTGGATAACTTTGGGGTCTCGGACTATTTAGGCTGTTGATTTAAACAATAAAGTTAATTAAATCTAGCTGCAATTTCATCGAAAGAAGATATTTAAAGTTTCCAGAAATTTTCAGTGATGCCAATTTATAATAACTTAGATATATCATATATCTATAACTTGCAAATTTAAACGTTCTCAGACAATTTTAATAAAATTAATAAAATTATATTTATTAGAAATTAGATTATGAGAATGTAAGGGAAAATTATTGATCAAAATTATAATAGTTGACAAATAAAGATATTAAAACTAAAAAGGTAAATGAAATCTAAAACTATACCCGACCATTTTGTCTTCCCTCTCATTAAAGTTACTTTAAGTTCAAGTTAGTTCTAAAGATGATCATTCAGCAGAATAGAAAAATAAAGTCCTTCTTGCTTTTGAGGAAATACCTTTATGCAAACATAATTTCATATTCGTTCTACCTCAAGGAAGCATAAATTCTTCAAAAAAGACTCTCCAAGAAACTAAGCAAATACTTTTCATCAGAGGAGGGTTACTAACTCTTAGCTAACTTTTCGATATAATTCAAGTTCTAAGTAAAGGTCAACTTGTTAAATATTGGGGAAGAGGATATGAAAATTGAATTCAATTCAATTCAATCTCCCAATATTAGAGGTCAAGCCTCTACGGGAATAATTTAAAGGTCAAGCCTTCTTAAAACAAACTGCGCCAACTTGTCTTTCTGTTTGAGGGTTCTGGGCACCTGATCTCTCCTTTTCCTTAAGAAAATCAGGAAGCTAGGATATGAAAATAAGAATAATTGAGCAGTTTAATTATTTGTTTAGAAAGGAAGGTCTCTCTAATTTCACAATAGCGCTTCCCATAGATTTTAAAATTACAGAACCCGAGGAGTAAATTAGATTTAAATTAGTATGCAATAAAATTCAGCATATTTAAATTGAGAGTTTAATTGAACATTTTCTAACTTTAATATCGCATAGATGGTTAAATAATTTAGCAAGATGATGTAGATTAAGTTTTATAATTTATTTGTTTTCCCATACTAGCCTTTTAGGTTGAAAGTTAAAGAGATAAGATCGAATTAGTATCTTTAATATTTACTATTCCATTGTATTATAGTTAATCAAACCAGGTTTGGGGGTCAATCGACAACAGATAAAAGGGAAGGAACTTTAAAATATTCTTTAAATACAAAATATATCTAATATGAGTAACAATTTTAAATTATTCACCCAAAGATGCGAAAATGTTAATATTAATTTTACAGAATTAAAAACTTTTGTTAAATTGTCGGAATATAATTAATCTTAATTTAGCTTGAAATAATTGAATGAATCTTTTTTTAGGGAATACTTATAAATATAGATAAATAAGAGTTCATGTATTTTTAATAGAATTCAAGCTATATTACGAGCAGATATTGGAATAATTCAAACCAAATGAAATTTTGATAGGCAAAACTAACTTCAAATTAATAATACAGAAACATTTAAAATTTAATTCTTAATTTATTTTGTAAATTAAGAGATATTCAATCTTTATTTTGAAATATACAGTTTAAAAATATTAATTTTTTCGTTTTATAAAGAACCGCAAATCAAATTCTAATTAATGAAAGGCTAATAACTATTAAAAAAACCTCTTTATTATAATTTGATTGAAAAATTAAATATATTAAATTTGAATTATGTTTAAAAAAATACTAAAGAAATCCCTGAAACATTCTACTTATCTAATTCGGCTCCTTCAATTATATTCTCCATTATAATCTATAAATATTTTGAATTACAGTCACACCAAGTCAATAAAATACTTTTTTTCTTACAAATGCAGAGTCTCATCCCTCTAATTCTTTAAATTTTAGTTATTAAAAATAAAACCAAGATTTCTATAAATTAAAAATATTTATATTGAAATTCGGATCATAAGTAAGTGATCTATATTGAGGTAAGTGATAAAATTATTAAAGTATAACTAACTTTTATTTAAAGGATTGAAGGAAAAAAGAAATTAACTAAATTAAAATTATTCTTTTCTCCTTCTGCCTAAGCTTATTTTTATTTTCAAATTTATTTGTTATATTAATATAATTCTTGAGTAGAGCCTTAAGGATATTTAGATATAATTTTAATATTTAAATTAAGAATAAGTATAATTGGTTTTTATAAATGCTTCCTATAGTTTATTGTAATTTACATTATAAATCCTCTAAAACTAGCATGAATAAACTTTTTAAAATCTGAACTGGATCCAAAAATTACTTTCAAAGTTGATCAAATAAATAAATTCAGCTATTTATAATTTTAATATCTCACTCAAGTCTCTAATATGTCACCTGTATTCTTTGGAAAATAATGCTATTTTGTAGGAAAAAGTGTAGCGAATTCTAAATTCCTTGCAGTCTTTCAACATTCATATTACAGATCATAAATTTATATATAGAAAGGTCAAGCTTGTTATCTAAGTAAAATGATTTTCAGAAATGCTTTTATTTATAGACAGCCAGTTCTTTTTTGAAAAGATGCAAAAAAAAATATGGGAAATTAAAAAAAAGGAATACCAAATCTATTACAATAAATGACACTTGGGTAATTTTATTCACATCTTCTGACGGTTAAATTCATTGATGTTTCAAATAGACTGCATTATAGTAAAAATAATAACTAAATCTTATTTAAGCAAGCTTTTGATTCTACTTACTTTCAAAAAGCAAACTTAAATTTTACTTTAATTCCATATCTTGAATATTAGAGATTAATTAGAAGATACTGATTATGATTCTGAAGAAGAGTAAGAAAAAAAGGATTCAGAAGAGCAAATAGAATCCTTTGGAAATTTTAACTTATATTTAATTTTTAAATATCTCAGTGCATTTGGTGAATGTCAAAAGCTTAAACTTCACATATGGCGTTTAATCAGATTTATTTTTCCAAGGATTTGATATTTTGAAATATAATCGCTTAAATAAGCAAAAAATTCGTTATATTTTTTGCAATAAGACTTGTCGGAATATTTTAATTTCATTATATTTATTGTAGTAATTGTAAATTACTTTTGAATTAATTTATATTCAAAACTTAGAAAAATTAAACAAATACCTTTATGACGAAAATAATATTTCGAGACTCCCTTCTCTCAAAAGTTTAATGGTAAGCTTTGAGAAACTACTATAGTTGAAAACTAAATTAAAATTGATTTAATTAATAAATAAATAAGGAGCATAGTGGTTGTTTAAATAGCTCAAGCATCTTAAATGCGTCTTGCCTCATAGCAAAACTTTGTATGGCCCTTTTTCTTTATTATCTCTTTCCAGCTGTGATATTTATCTAACATGTTCTTTCTCGAATGATATACTAATTATTAAATTGAGACATTTAAACTTTTACTGACTTCTTCAATTTATTGAATAAATTAATTTAATAATCCAATTAATTCTCAGCTCTATTTAATGAAGAAATGAAACTATAAACTTCATAAACGTTGCTTCAACTTCTATAAGCAAAATCAAAAATTATGCATCTCTGACTAAGCAATCTAGGTCATATTTATTTATTGGTAAATGACTTTAAGCGTAATAATTCTAATAATTATTTTAAATTAAACTTGAACTCTATAATTTTTATTTTAAAAAGTGAGTCATGAATAAAAAAAATATAAAGTGGAAAATAAATCCATAAAAATTAGACAATTTATAAGTCAAATAGAAGCTGAAGTCTTTGTTAGAGACTTCTCAAAAATTGCTTTGAAATCGATTTCAGTTTAAATCTTGGGAGAAAATGAGCTTCAAGTATTTGGAAATTACCTGCTTGAGCAATCTTCACTTGATAAAGTTCAGATAGGATTTGAGATTTAAAAAGCTGAACTTTATCATGAGGGAAAGACCATGAAGAGACCCATCAAGCACTTAGTTATATAGGGATGCAAATAAATAATTTAAAAGTGTCTTTATTTATTTAAAAAAAAATAATTTTTGGATCTAAAGGAGATTACGCAAATATTCTTAGATTACTAGCAATGAATAATGAAATGCTCAACTATTTGGAGCTTCGAGACCTGAGCTTAAATCCTAATATTAATGAAATGCTTTTGATTTGTAAAAATATCATATTTAATCCTAAAATCAATATAAAATGTTAAAACATATTAAAGGCTATTAAAAAATTAATAAATATTTCGTCCATAAATATTAAATATAGATTTTACTATCCTTTGAAACTTTTGATATTATTTTGTTAAATAATTTTGTAAATTTTTGTATAGATAAGCTTTTTGAATTTCTTATTGCTGTCACAGAATTGCTTTAGCAAACTGTCACTTTTTTAGCTAGTGGAGTATTTGCTTCCAATTGAATATTAATTCAAATGTTGATTTATTAAGCTAGGAACTTTAAAGATCACTCGTAATATTTATAATTCGGAATGCTTAATATAATTCAAATTAATTAGAAGACGTCTGTTGTTTAAATTCAATGCCAGACTATAGTTGATTTTGGATTTATATAAAATTTTAACAATCAAAATCATTTTCTTAATACTATCTAAGTTTTGAATTATACAAAACTTATTTTATAAAATTTAAATTAACTGTAGCATTTGAGCTTGTTTGGATGCCAAGATTAAAAAGAAAAGCATAAAATTATTTAAGAAAGATGAAAACATGCTATTTTAGAAAAGCTTTTGCTAATTTAATCAAGGAGGAGGGTTATTTAAATAGAGTGGTAAGAGGACTTGTAACTTTTTAAACAAGAAACGACCCCACCGATAAGTTAAAACTTAAAATTGATGCTAGTTTAATTCCTCAGCTAAGAATCATCAAGCTAAATATATTAAAAATTACGCACTTTATTTAAAGTGGATTATAATTATTTTTATCTTAGTTTTCATTTATCAGGAGATTTAAGATTATCAAATTTTATAAATTTGGATTATTAAATTTAAATACAGGTCTTGATTACTTCATTGAATAATTCTCAAATTGATTTTAAAAATAATTATATCAAGGAATGTAATAAAGTACAAAATGTGGAGTCCCTATATGCAAGTAAAGTCTAAGCTTTTAGAAATGTTCAGAAGTTAAAATTTAAAGGTTATCTTTTGAAATAGATTTCTAATTATTTTAATTATAATTCTACAAATAACCCCATTTAAAATCTCGAAATGATTTAGTTTAGTATGATAAATTTATATTTTTCTTTTGAACACTTGGAGCAACAACATTAATTTAAGTGAAAGGCCATTTAAAAAATATAGAGAATAAATTTCACTACTTGGAGGATACTTGAAATTATAGCTGAAGTGCTAGAGATTGAGCCAAGGACTCAAGTTCGTCATCTTCACATACTATTCATAGAAACAAGAAACAATCCATTTTTATTGTAATTTTCTCCTCTAAAAATATAAATTTAAATCTAACCTATCATGCTGCCGAGAAAGTTAGGAATTATTAAAAAGAGAAAACTTGCCTTTTTAGAGCATCAGAAACAATGTTTTATTTTTGTAACAAATGCGATTATTGGAGATTTTGAATAATTTGAATAAGACAAGAGAATTGCAATAATGCTTCAGAGAATTATAAAGTATTTATTTTTGTTATTTTTATAGAATTGATGAGCGCTTGTTTCGAGATCACCATTTGTTTTTGTACAGTGCTCTCTTTTTAAAATAAACATCTTAAGAAAAGTCTAGAAAACTCTCCTCTCAGTCTAAAGAATCTTAAACTTAAAAAACTTTAAATTGTTCAGGCCAAATCATTTTTCGATGCTTTCAAATACAATTTAGATTGAATAAATATTTTATTTTGTTTAAATTATCTATATTTTTTATAATATATTTTTATTATTTTAAGATTAACTGAGCAATATTTAAATTGCATATTGCTTAATAAGATTGATGTAATACTTAATCTATGAAAATAGTTTTGATTATTTTAATAAATGAAGATGGAAAGAGAAATAGAAATTTTCCTCCACTCTCCATCTTGCTTTGAAATGATATCTTCAAATAAAACATTGCTTTCTTTGCAAATTATCTCGAATAAATCAATAAAAACCAATTCTCTCCTATTTAAGTATTCATCATATTTGATATAACACTTTAATTAGAGCAGAAACATGTAATGCAATAAAAAACTGCTTATAAATAAAAACAGGATTGTTAAAAAGGCTTTTACTACAGATTTTCAAAAGTCATAAATGAGACAATTTAACATTTTATAGTTTGATTGCTCAAATTTATATTTGATCAGCTTTTATCTATAATAAAATGTAAAAATATAATTAGTGCTGTCTTTCTAGAGCATCCAAGATTAAAAATATTGTTGATCATCTGAATGCATTGTGAATTTCAAATTTCAAAAGGAAGAAAGTAGCAATTCCTACATATTTCAATCCTTCCTTTTACTTCTATTTATTATGAATTAGATAGCGCCTAATATTTCTCTGTTTATTTCTGAAATGTTAGGCTTCTACTTAAAATTGAACATTAAGCAATATGGATAATGATTGAGGATAAAGCTTCTTGTGCCAATCTTTGCAAGGTCCATTTTTTAAATTAACTTGTTTATTCTATTAATTAATTTATGCGTATATTCTGTCGCATCTTGGCTAGCTTTGAAATCCCCTAATCATTTTTATTAGAATAGAAGAAAAAAATAATAATAAGGTAAACTAGCTCTTTACTGAAATTCATAAGATCCAGATTACTGTTAAATCATGGTTCGACAACTCAAAAGCAAAATTTTAATTTAATAGATATTAAAACACTAACTGCTTTTGAATCTTTTAAGATGTCCGCAAAATCAATCTGTTCGATCATCTGGCGTCTCTTAACTATATTATTTTGAAAGAGAAAACTTTCTTTAGCCACTATTTTCACTCATTCAGAAAGTTGACTATTCTATTAAGTTTTAGTTTCTACAAATAATTTTCTTAAAAACAGTCCTGTATAAATTTGGAATTTCAGTTTATAAAAGATATTGATCGAAAGCTTATATGAGAATTGTCAATTCATAAAAAATAAGTGTATTTATATTTTTAACATTCTATAATTCTTTAGTAAATTCAATTTATCATTTATTCAAATTTCTCTTTGGTAATGAATTTGCTAAAGACAAACTTTTAAGGTTTTCTCTAATGAAAAGCTTAATTATATTTTATGAAAAATGCTTAATAAGTGAGAGAGAATGTCAAAAAAATTAATCAAAATTTTATAAACTAAATTAAAGAGATATTAAAGCTAAAAAGATAAAATGGAACCTCAAAATATACCCGACCTTCTAATCTTCCCTCTCATTAAAGATATTATTTTTGGGGGGGGGGCGGCAGAAGTTCACGCCCCCAAATATGAGTAAAATGCTTAGAAAAGTGACAATTTAGTGTTTCTGCATTTAAATTTTCCAAGAGAGTAATTTTAACGAATTTCAAAATTCTAAGATAATATCTATAAATATTGTTTATAGAATTTTAATATTCATGATTGCTTGGTGTTATAATTATTTTATTCCCTAAAATTAGCTGAGTATCATTTCAAGATTCTCTATTTAGCTATTTCAAAGAGGGAGTCTGCTATATAGTAAAACCCCAGTTAGCTGCATAAATTGTTAAATTTTTTAAGTTAGGAATTGTAATAATTATTCTACAAAATTGTACATATAATTGCAATATTATGTTATAGAGTTTATCAATGAGTTTCCAGCTGTGATTTTATGCAATTATTGATATAGAAATCTTGCTATGATATTAGATTTCAGAGTCTCTTCTTTTTATCATTTTAAAGTTAAATTAAAAATTTGTAAAAGCAACTAAAACACATTTTAAAAAATTGAGGAATCATAATTGGCAGAAAAATTAATTCTAGTATCTTATTAGACTTAAGATTCATTAGTAAAATAGAACTTAGATTTAATTTTAAAGTCTTTTTATAAAATTTAAATCATAAATTTGACCCTTATGAAGATTTTGAAAGCTTCAATTTGGTCATTTTTTTCGCATTTTTGTACTATTTTGGCATAAATAGACTTTTTTCATAAATTTTGATCATAAAAAATGGGGGGTGTGCATTCCGTCCCCTCCCTCCTTCCGATATTTTAAGTTGAAGTTAGTTCTAAAGATGAGCATTCAGCAGAATAGAAAAATAAAGTCCTTCTTGCTTTCGGGAAATACCTTTATGTAAACATAATTTCATATTCGTACTACCTCAAGGAAGCATAAATTCTTCAAAAGAGACTCTCCAAGAAACTAAGCAAATATTTTTCATCAGAAGAAGGTTCTTAACTCTTAGCTAACTATACAATTGAATTCAACTTCTAAGTAAAGATCAACTTGATAAATGTCGAAGAAGAGGATATGAAAATAAGAATGATTGAGCAGTTTAATTATTTGTTTAGACAAAAAAGATTATATAATTTCACAATAACGCTTCCCATTGATTTAAAAATTACCAAACCCCGGGGATAAATTAGATTTAAATTAATTTGCAATAAAACTCAGCACATTTTAATTGACAGTTTAATATAGTATGAAATATAAATAAAATCGGTGATTGGCTATAATAACAAATGGAAAGTTGCAACTTCGTGTCAGTTTAAATAGCAGATTTACCCCTTGATCCGTAGCTTGTTCGATTGTTTTCAAAAATTAATATGAATTTCTTCTTTAATCATTGCCTCAGCACCTCTCAGTAATGAAAAATGACTCACGTATTCTTCCTCACCAACTTCATCTTCTTTACTAAAACTTGTGTCGCTTATAACTCTTGACTGAGCGCTCCCACACAAAAGTTACAATAATCAAAAATTCTTAGAATTTCATGCTGAATCGAATGGTGTAATAATTATTTAAATTGGACACACTTCAACAGCCGCTATTTTTTTCCATTTTAATTTAATATCCAATTTAATTTTCTTTATTATTTAATTCTTAGCTATAGTTCATGAACATTTTCTAACTTGAATATCGCGTTGATGATAAAATAATTTAGCAGGATGATGTTAGATTAAGTTTTTTTTAATTTATTTGTTTTCCCATACTAGCCTTTTAGGTTAAAAGTTAAAGAGATACCTTCCACCTTAAATCATTTTAAATCCTATTATTGTGTATTTTATATTAATCTTTACTTCCTGGTTTAAGCATACTCGATAATTGATCCCTAATTCGAAAAATCTTTAAAATATTATTTGAATATATCCAAAACCATATTTAAATTAATGAAACAGTCCATCTAAATTTAAAAATAATTAACTTGAGCAAATCTTTAGAAGAATATTATTTTAATTTAAAATTATAATTAAAAACTTAAAAGGAGATGAAAGGTTTCAAGTTTATAAAAGAAAATTTTATGCAATGTATTTGCATGAATTAGCTTTCATAATACTTTAATCACATTTTTGAAACATTTATCACTTTTATTTAGCCACTTTGCATTAATTCTTTAGGTTTTAGCTCTTTTTAGTTTTAGTAGTAGCCTGCATTTGTTTTTCCTACGCACTGATATAACATAAAAATTAATGTACAATCAAATTTAATTATACAATAAGTTAAAATTGAATAAATCAGCTGAAGTTAAAGTGTGTTTAATTTTAGCAATTATTACACATCAATTTTAGAATGTAATTCTAATAACTTTATATTCTAGATGATGATGAAGATGATGATGAGGAAGTTGAGTTAGCGGAAGAATAGTTTAAAAAGAATAAAAGGTGAAAAATAAATAAGAGATGCTTCAAATTATTCAAAAACAAATCTGATGGAGTTAGTTTCAATGATATGCAATCATTTATCTTGGCAGTTATTAATCTAGAGATGGTTTTAATTTATTCTTTCATGCTTAAACTTATACATATCTTTTTTAATTTCCCGTAATCCATTTATATTCTAACTATAAGCAAAACATAATCAGTTGGTTAAGTTCTTCAATTTATTTTGGAATATTAATAATCTTTAAATTCCTTTTTATAATTCTTGTTATTAAGAATACTGTTATAAATTGAAAGATTATAAATATTGATAAGTCAGAGTTTAAAAGATAAAATTTATAGAATTTAACTTATATTACTATTAGATATTGGAATACTGCAAACCAAAAGAGATTTTGATTGACAGAACTCAAATAATTATCAATCAAACAGAGATATCAATTTATTTTTTTAAAAAATTAAAACTGTTTTGTATTATAAATTAATTTTAGATTTCTGAGAAATAATCTTTTTTTCTATAAAGAGCTAATTCAATAAATTCGATAAATTATTTATTGCACTTATTGGATTCGATTTTCTAAAAAAATATAAATAATCTATAAACTTTATTTTTAATTTTTTAGTAACTGTTAGAATGCCTGTTAAATTCTACTAGTCTGATTCAGCTCCTTAAATTATGTTATGATTATATTCTACTATTTTTAAAATTATAGACAATCCAAAACAATCAAATACTTTTGTTCTAAAAAATTTAGAGTCTTCTCCATATAATTCTTAAAATTTAATTTTTTAAAAAATAAATCAATTTAGTTTAAATTTGATCTTACCATATATTAAATTAGAATTCTATAAGTGAGGATGAGGCTAGGATTGAGGTAAGTAATTTTCATTAGAAAGCAAAAGGGTTTTTAATAAGCATACCTCAATTTAATATGGAAGATAAAAATAAACGAACTTAAATCTAAATTATAAATTTAATGATAAATATTTTATTGAGCTATATAGTCAATAATCGAATTAATTAAATTTCTTATTTTAATTATTCACTTAAGTTATCGCATTACATTTGCTAAATTTTAGGGTCATTTATTTTTATGAGTTTTCTTTATAAAAAATCTCTTTTTACGTTTTATCTATTGGGAGTTATCTTAAGGAGATTTTTTAATAAATATGATATATATTTAACTCTTAAAAATTTGAATGTATTTCTATAATTTTGAAAATCAAACGATAAAATTATAATACATTCAGCAGTATAATTATAATATCTTCAGCAATTCTTTAAACGTAATTTTTACTTTGTAGGAAAGAGCGTAGCAAAATCTAAAATCATTACAGTCTTTCAACCTAAATATTAAGGATTAATAAGAAAATGTTTAGTATAAGTTAGAAAGAATGGACTCAATAGAGTTAATTCAATCATTTGCAAATTAAAATTTATTATAATTTTGAAATATTTCAGAATCTCTTGTCAAGGTCAAAAGTTTAAACCTAACATATGCAGTTTACTCAGATTAAACAGTAGCAGCTTTTGATATTATAAAATATCAAAATACCGATATTCAAAATATTCTAAGTTTTTAGTAATAAGTTGTGCCAGAATATTTATAATTTTCAAGCTATTTTGTAGTGTAAAATATATATTAAAAGAAAGATATATTTGATTTTTTGGTAAATTAAAATAATTACTTTGGTAAAAAAATATTTCGAGACTTCCTTCACTTGAAAGCTTAACAGTTAACTTTAATATATTGTTGGATGAAGAATAGAAACTTTAAGCTTCCCAATTGTTGCATTCACTTCTCTACTAAAAACCCAAAATTTAACATCTCTCTCTTTCCGATTTCAGTCATTTATAATATTTAGTGTTTTTAAAGAAAAATTACTCTCTTATTTATAATCAAAGCACTTTAATATTTTAAATTAATTTCGAATAAGTTGTATCAATATAATTATAAATTGAAATACTTACATAGGATAGTATATCGTTATTCTTAACTAGTACGATAAGTGCTAGTTTTGAAAATGATTATTAATTTACATTCCTCAAATTTTAATTTACTTTATAAATTGAAAATATATGCCCAAAATAGAATATTACTTCATAATTTATAAAGTCAAATAGATGCTGAAGTGTTCGTAAGAGACTTCTCTAAGATCCCTTTGAGATCCATTTCAGTTTTAATCTCTCAAAAAATAGGGCTTCAAGTATTTGGAAATTACCTGCTCGAGCAATCTTCTTTGGATAAAGTCCAGGTTGAATTTACGATTTCCAAAGCTGAGATTTATCATAAAGGAAAGACTATGAAAAAATCCATCAAAAATTTAATCATTCATGGATAATCAAACTTAATTTCATTTATCTTATTTTTAGCAAAATCTTTTTTAATTTATTATTTATAGTGGTATTTAACTATTTTTATATCAGTATTTCCCTTGTACCTCGAGAAAATGCTAGTTTTGGAATATCTAAAGTTTTTTATATGGAACTAAGAAAATTAGAAGGACACACTGTTGTGTGATATCTCATTACCTCTATCAAGCATCCTAAGTACTTCCATTTAAGAGGACTCAACCAAAATCGACAGGAATTTTTTTCTCAAATTGAAAATCTCTTTAAATTGATACTCATATTTTAATGATAAATAATAAATAAAATGAAAACGATAGAAGTTTTAAGTATAATTTAAAGCAACACAAAGGACTTGAAAAGTAATAAAAGGCAATTTTTTAGAGAGAGACATCAAAATAACTGAGAAATAAAAATCATTTATAAATTAAAAAGTAGTTTTATTTCTTAAAAATTATGATATCCTACACTAAAAATCTATTTGATTATTTTGCTATGCAAATCTAAAATCAATAATCTAGATCGTATTTTTTAAAATTAAACTTATCTATTTTTATTTAATTATTTCTTTAACTTTACATTATATCCATCAATATAAAGTGCATTTCAAACAGATAAAAACAGGTCCTGTCGACTTTAACTGAATCCTTCTCTATAGTTAAAATTCGTCTATTAAGGAGGCTTGACTTCTGAGCAATTTGCAATGGCTATCTTATAAAATAAAGTGGATTCACTATCGAATGAGTTCTAGATCGTCCAAATTGACATTTTTATCTCAACTTCCAGGAGAATGAAGAACTACAAATTTAATATGTAGAAAATTTATCTTCAAAAATTTTCATAAACAGTGGATTTAACTAAATCAAGCTTTAATTTGAAATGTTTATATTGTAAAAAAGTTTGTTGAATTTATCTTACTTAAAGGGGATACCTAAACGAGGTTACACAAATATTCTAAGATTGCTTGCTAAGAATAATAGGAGGCTCAACTATTTGGAACTACGAAATGTAGGAATAACTAACAACACCCTCAATATTTTGAATTCCACAAAACTTATTCAAATAATCTTTATTTAAACTCTAACACTTGAAGTTGCTTTATTGTCAAGATTAAAAAAGTAAATTATAAAATTATTTAAGAAATAAAGATGAACAAATATTATTTTAGAAAAGTTTTTGCAAAATTGATCAGAAAGAGGGTTATTTAAATAGAGTAATTAGAGGATTAGAAACTTTCTTAATAACAAATTTTACTCCTTCCAAAATTAAACTTAAATTTGATACTAGTCTACTTCCTCAGCTCAGAATCATCAAGCTAAATCAATTTATAATTCCTCATTTATTATTTTATTGAAAAAATGGCATTGATTTCGTGAATTTCTTATCAAATACAGTTTGCTACTCAGTCTGTTGCTAAAGAGAAGTTTAGTTTCTAATTGTAATTGCTTTAATTACTTATCCAGTTTAGTAGCTGATGGCAGTTTGAATTAAAATTCAAGAATTGATTGGATTGTAACTAAATTGAAAACATTGTCATCTACTACTAATATCTGAGATCTAGAAAAGTTTGAAATTAAGAAATGATTGCTCAAAAGTTTGACATTAAAATTAGGTAAAAACATGTCAGTTGAAGTAAAACTCCATCTCTAAATTTTTGAAACAGGCCAATCAGAGACTTAATAATTAGAAATTATTAGCACCAAGCAGAGTCTCTGATTGGCCTGTTTCAAAAATTTAGAGATGGAGTTTTACTTCAACTGACATGTTTTTACCTAATTTTAATGTCAAACTTTTGAGCAATCATTTCTTAATTTCAAACTTTTCTAGATCTCAGATATTAGTAGTAGATGACAATGTTTTCAATTTAGTTACAATCCAATCAATTCTTGAATTTTAATTCAAACTGCCATCAGCTACTAAACTGGATAAGTAATTAAAGCAATTACAATTAGAAACTAAACTTCTCTTTAGCAACAGACTGAGTAGCAAACTGTATTTGATAAGAAATTCACGAAATCAATGCCATTTTTTCAATATTTCAATTCAAAAACATATTTTAATTCTTTAGTTTAAATATAGGGGCTGAAAATTTACGATAATTATGCTCAAAACTTATTTGTTTAAAATATTTTTGTCTCAAACAGTGTAATAAAGCAAAAAATGAAGGATAGTTATATGGAAGTAAAATCTAAGCTTTTAAAAATGTTCAGAAGTTAAAATTTAAAGGGTTAATTTATGAAAATAATTATAGTGATGAGATTTAATTTAATTATAGTACCATTTAAAATCTCGAAATGATTTAGTTTAAGCTGAAAATTTGTTATTTTAATTCTTTTTTGAACACTCAGACAAACGGTTATAAAAGTGAAGGTGGCAATTTCAAAATATTAAAAAATATTTTACTACATGGAGGATTCTAGAAATTATAGCTTAAGTTCTGGAGGTAATCCCAAGTACTCAAGTTCATCATCTGCACATAACTTTCTAAAGAGATTAGAAATAATTCATTAGAACTTAATTTTTTAATTTATCAGACATAAAAATTATTTTAAATGTTCCCTACCATTGCTCTATATAAATAATATGACTTTACAAATTAAGGAAATTGCTTTTTTCGAGCTTTAGAAACTCTATTTATTATTTTAACGAATGATCTGATTAGCGATTTTGGATAATTTGAATAAGGACAAGAGAATCGCAATGATGCTTCAGAGAATTAAATAAAGTATTTATTTTTGTTATTTTTTGGTTGAATTGATGAGGCTCTTGTTGAGCGAGATCACCATTTGTTTTTGTTACAGTCCTCTCTTTATTTAAAATAAATCTTAAGAAACAGTCTTGAAGACTCTCCTCTCAGTCTAAAGAATCTCAAACTTCAAAAACTTTAAATTGTCCACGCCAAATCATTATTAATGTTTTTAAATTTAAGATAGAATGAAAGTATATATTTAATTGTATTAAAATCATTAACTTATTTCCATCTTTTATAAATAAATTATTTTTCTTATTATTAATTAGTAATATTAAAAATAAATATTGTTTAAAAAGTTTTATAAGTATATTTTTAAATTAATATAGATTTAAAGTCATTTACTGAATTTAAAATGATTGGCTCTGCCAAAGTAAAATAAGAGTCCTCTAGTCTATATTCTTAAATAATGATATTGTTGATAACTTTTAGCAAGTAAAGATGACTTTAAACTTTCTAAGTTGAATATATTTCTATCCTATTTTTATTTTGTCATCATTCCGAAGGATAATTAGGGTCTTCGCATGTAAGTTTCTTAAATCGTCTTTTCAAGTCCGTCTCCTAAATTAGCCAGCTTTTTCTGTTAAGTATGCAGCTATTCAGCCGCTTCTTGTCTCTATTTTAAAACTCATAAGCAAATGATTTTTTAGCAATTCAATAATTAGACTAACTAGCTCCTCCTCCCAAATGCAAAAGATTCAGATCATTCTTAACCATCAATTAAAACATACCAAAATAAAAATTTCAAGGTTAAACTCAAACTAATCCTATCTATAACTGGTTTCCCTTATGCAATTAATTGGATATAAAACAATTTTAATTATAATTTTGTAGAGATTTAGAGTTGCAATTTCATTTTAAATTTCTGGCAAGCATATGATCTTAAAAATAAATCTCTTCTATAAAATGAAAGTTATATTCAAAAAATTCTGACTAGATTTCGAATTCCTAAGAACCAGGTTTTGAAAGAGATCAAAAGCTTAATTCTTTTTAATAGGTCTTCAAAGACAGGAGAAGAAAAAGAAAACTACTCCAAAGTGAAGTGTGCTTTGTGGTGAAGAGCAGGAGGATCAATCAAATATTTTATGAGTTAAAATTAAGAAGTACGATGAGGAGCAGCTGCAACTCTTCTCACCAGCAACTCTTCAAATATGTTAGTATTGTGCTGCACTCTCAACAATTGTGCGATTAAGCTAATGTAGAATTGGCTAATATAACTACATCTATACCTTTTAGTCAAAAATGATATTGAAATAGGATGGATCATTATTATTTTTAGTAATTTGGTATTTTAATCGCATTATTATAATACGATCAGCCACGATTTTCCAAAATCTTTTGAGTTTGATTCTATAAAGCCTGGATGAACGAGGACGAAGCTCCTTTCGTCTGTGTTAAAATTTAGTACTGTAAGAGCTTCTTGTTGGCCGAGTATTGCTAAAAGAATTTCAAAAAAAGTAATTTTACAGATTTATTAAATCCGACAATTATAGGGAACTTTATCGATAAACATGCCAATTATGGATGGATTTGAAGCCACTTCTCTAAAGTTCAGTAAAAAGACTAAAAGCAGTGGCTACTTATTGGGAAAGCTGGCTTCCTAGCCAATAGTAAAAAATCTGGGCTAAACAGATGATATAAGTATGAAAATTTAATTAAACTCACTTTTTTCGAATCGAATGAAATAATTAATATTCTGCATAATAAATGGATACCGAAAGTTAAGCGATGTCTATAGATTATTTTTTTTAAAGACAGTTCGATATTGAGCTTGCCCTCTGTGAAAGTAAATGTCTAAACTCAAAAATATCTCAATGAATTCAATGAGCAACTATAATAGAAAAATGCTTAATTAATTTGGATAAATTATATTTGTGTCTTTGAATCCTCATATATTTTTCTAAAACATTCTCTCCGTGGCTTTCAGTTAGATTCAAGGCTACTATATTTTGAGGAGACTTAACACTTAGTTCAGAAATATATTTACTCAAGAACCCTTTAGGATTTACTTCCTTGAGAATTTAAATTTTATTAAATGATTAATTTTGTTGATGATAGGCTCACTTATAAAGTGCTAATGAAAGAAGTCAAATGTGATGCTAAATTCTCAGATTATTTTAACTTCTGCAAAGAAAAATACTTACAAAGTCATTAAAATCATAAGGTCGAGACAGATTTATGTTATAATTAACTATACTACTGTCGAATTTTAAATAATTATTAATTTCAATAGTTATCTGAAATAGTTAATTCAATCTCTTATTATTTAAATATCTTCTTCTTATGGTTGCGAAGAGTAAATTATAAAGTTGAGTTTAATCATATAAATAATTATGATTTTTAAGTAAGTTTTTTTAAGCATATTCTTAAATTCTATATTGCTAGAGGATGGTCTTATGTTTTGTGCCTTAAACTCTTTTGGAATCCAGCGATCCTAATATGCCTATACTTATATTTATTATAGAAGATAATTAAATTAAAACATATTAATTTATTTCTTATTTTAAACGGAAGCAAGGTATGATAATTGAAGCACCACAAATTGATTAACTATTTCTTCTCCCTAAAGAGTATAAAATTCTATGCAATTATATCTTGCAACATTTTATTTTGGGAGCTCATTAAGAAATATAGATGCCGTTAGGTGAATTAAAATTAGTTATATAATTGAGTGCGATCATAATATTTCACTGTTGAAGGATTCTTTGGTGATGGTTATTTAAGCAGAAACTAATGTTAATTTTTTATTTGTTTTCCAACAAGCTGCATATCTGGGGTGTTGAGCAATTTCAACTGCGATCAAATTGCAGCTACCTGTTAATTATTTAGATAAATAGTATGTTAATTCTAAATTATTAATAGTTTCATATACTAAATGCAAGCAATAATTTGGACAGAGTTGGGCAAGTGGATTCTCAGAACCAAGTTACTTAATCTAATAAACAAAAGGTTAAGGTGAGAATCTTTCGCTCATAGTATCCTTATTAATATTATTCTTACAAAAAATAGTTAATTATTTTAATTATTTTTTATCTTATTTAAATCCTGAAGTCGACTTTTCAAAGGAACTTACCGATGTATTATCAGGAAAGCTAACATCATCAGATCACAGTGTATTGATTTAGATCTAATAGAGTATGATCGACGTAAATTGCGTAAGTAGAATAAACGAAATGAACGACTTAACTTACCTTGAATATTTTCACTGACTGGTGCTAGTAGTAGTAGATGTAGTAGTAGTTGTAGTATATTATAGTAGTAGTAGAGCAAGTCAGTGAAATCTTAATTAGAACCCCAATCACTGATCACATTACAAATTAATCACCAGCCGCTCCAATGTCTTAAATTTTAATTGATCACCTTTTAATTAAAGGTGGCAGCCACCTCGACTTAGAATAATTAAATCTCAAAAATTTAAAAAAAAATTTTAAACCCAAAAAAATGGATTTGCCTTTCCTTTTCTTGTTTCTTTTTAACCGGGCCTTTTCCACCCTCTTCGAACTGAATACTTTTGATTTCTGCAACCACCCTAATCTACGACAATCTTACTCTATAAGAAAGTCATGATAAACACTTTTTATATATGAAAGATAAGAGTTTATTTTATTAAGCAATTTTATCTCTGAAATAGAAATCACGACTACTTCATCTAGATCAAGCAAGCTCTTAAATTACAATTTTTTGTAAAGCTAATTGAAATCACATTTTACGAATTGCCTAACCCAGAAGTTAAGATCAGAATTAAGTGGAAAGATCTTTTTGCAAGTTTAAGTCTATAAGTTAGTGGAGGGTTTTACGAATTCAATCAGATCTCCTATCCCCATCTTTCGAGGCTATCAAGCTACTTCTTTATTTTTGATAATTTGGGATCGCAGATTCACAAATTCGAAAACTAAATTTATCCTTTTACGAGAGAGACTATGGAGGAAGTCACTCTTCTATTGTATATTTTTTTAATAGAAAAAATGAATGTGTATATTAAGAATACGAGAGTATATTAAGATAAGTAGACATTTATTTTTTTCATTTATATACTAATTTGATAAGGCTTCAATTAAAAATTTTAATCAAATAAGATTAATTTAAACACCTTTTTTGATTTGCTCAAAATTTTATTATGTATTATTATGGACAATTTGCATTTTATAACTAGATAATTTAAATTTTTAAACACTATAAATCTTTCATTATAATAGGATACGATGATTTGGAATTATTTCAAGTGCAATCTTTTTTAATAAAATTAGCTTATTTTTATAACAACCTGATAATTTGAAGAAATCTTATAACTTTATCAGACTTTTTCAGCTACTAAATGATTATAAGAAGTTAAAGTATCTGAGATATATACACTAATTTCACAATCAAGAATCTAATTGTATCGATTAATAGTTTACTGAAGAGCAAAATGAGGCTTTTGGACTATTGTAAATATTTAAATTCTATTGATTCTTAAAAATAACATCAATTCGCTACTCGTAAGAAGTTCTGCAGTCAAATCAATTTTAGTTTATAATTTAAATGCAGTTATATTAATATTTAATGTTTCATTAGGTTGTTAACTTATCTATAAAAATTAATTACAGGAAGTACAAGAATGAGAAAGCCAAAATTTAATAATTAATCCAAGAATTTAAATAGAGACCCCTTAACTTTAAAATAATGAGGTTTTTATTTAATGATCCTTGGAATTCTTAAATAACAAGAGCCCATTCTCACTTTCTTTCTTTTAATTTAAATAGATTTTGTGACTCTTTTTCTAAATTATCCTAAAATAAAAAATATTTGGAAAACATAGTTAAATAGTAGAAATCAATTACAAGTCTTTCAATTCGAGAGTAAAAATTTATTGCAAAGTATTTATTTTTATAGATATGCATCCTTATTAAAATTATTATTTGTCCAAAAATAATTAAAACTTAACTTTTATTGAGGTTAAGTAAACTAGAAAATATTTGAAACATTGAAATTGAAGCCCAATCTTGTAAAATTAAGGATTGAAATGTATTCCAAGATTATTTTTTATTTTTTTTATTTTAAAGGAGGACGTTTAGAACTTAGTGAGCTATCTTTTAGTTCAGCAGAGTTTGCAAAAAATAGACTTACAGTTTGCTTCTAACAAGTTTTAAATCCATGAATAAGAATTTTAGAGGAAACCACTCGCCCATATTAGTTCCATCAAAATCAGGTTTGTTAAATTCTGGAAAAATAATATCCTCACTTCTCTCAGGTAAACTCATATCAACAAATAATGACTTCTTTTAAAGAATAAAAGTTTAATGTCTATTTGAAGGCAACAAGAATACTTTAAATAAGTATATAATTTTTAAATTTAAAAATTTTGAAAATTTAAAAAAAAAAAAGGGTTTAAGGTCTTGAAGATATAAAATGCAAAACTCAGAAGAGATTTCTAAAGACGAATTTCATAATTAAACATCTAAGATCTTAGAATAAAGGGACAACGCAATTTATATTTATTCTGTGTCTGAGTTACTGAAATTATAGATATGCCCTAATCTAGAGTAATATTTTATAATTTGAATCCAAATTCAAAATATCACAAGTTTAATATCTTAGTCAAAGATAATTCAAATTTCTTATAATTTAATTAGATCATAATAAGGGTAAGTCAACACAATTTTAAATAAATTGATTTACGATATAAAAGAGTATTTAGTAAGATTTCTGTTTATGATTTGATTATCACTCTACTATTGTTATAAATAGTATAATTTTATATCTTGATTTATAGTGTGAATAAATATATAGTACCTTTATAGCTTGCTAAGTAGACTAAGAAGTCTTTCCCTCTGCATTTTATTTAATTGATAACCCATACTTTTACTAGCCTATGGGAGAAAACTAATAGCAATACTAACTGATTATAGATTATAGATTGCTATCCAATCTTGAAATACTACATTTGGACTTTTTAAAACCTTAAACTCAGCTCTTAAAATCAAATAATTATAGATGATATATATTGAACTGGGAATAAATAAATTAAATGCGTATCCTGCAAAACCATTACTTCCTAATCCTAATCTCAGCCAAGCCAATGACGTCACATGTTTGACCACATCTATTAAAATATACTGTACTTTATATTATCACAAAGAGAGGAAAAATAGACTTGATAAACTTTGCAACACAAATTAAATCTCACTATTTTTCCCATCTGCTTACGTTAAGCCCAAAACCATTTCTCCTGAGTTGAATATGCTAAAAATCAGAAAATATAATAAAGTACTCTATGTCAGTATTGATGATATCACTGAGCCAGGTGTCATTTTCAAATAGCATGAGTAATAATAGCAAATAGTGTAGACATTACTAGTCTCTCTTCCCTCTGTTAGGTCATTACAAGATATGTTTTTACTTAGAATGATCGCATTGAATCTGCTCTCTTGCACATAATAATTTTATCTGCATCTATTACTCCATTTGCGTCCTCTTTTCAGTTCTCGTTCGGCTTCGGGACTCGCAATAATCCACGAAATATATCTCTCTGTTATATTTTCACAGGACTTACCGATGAATTATTATATTATATCACCTACAGTCCTACCCTTCCAAGCCGATTTCGATACCATTGTTTCTAGATTTTAACTTTCCATTTAATAAATCTTAAAATTTGATTATTTAAAATTGAGGTATGACTTTCATAAGAGAGCGCTTTTTATGAACGTTTTGAGCTCTCCTAAATTATGGGAAGTTAGCTTTAATTGAAATTTATATATGGTTTGATTAAAAATAGCATCGACTTTGGCACAAGTTTCAACAAGTCTAACTCCCTTCTTAGCTTTTATAAAATTCTGGCTGAATGTTTTGAGCTCACCCAAAATCAAATGATAAAAATATTCTTAATGCTTTTATGATTGAGGAGATACATATTCTTGGCAACTTTTTTGTTGATTCTAAGATAAATGTGATACGAGATTGTAACTAATCTGAAAATGAATTGCGTCGCTTTTATAAATACTTTGAAAAAATAGTCAAGCCAAAATTAGATAAAGCCATTCTTAGATTGAACAAATACTTGCTAAAGAGTTCCCTCAAGAGAAAGCATAACATTTTTAATAAACTCTATTGAAGGTATTATTATAGTAATTTTGTTACAAGTATTTTATTAAGACTGATCATATTCTAAGAATCTTTTATGAGAAATAATATGGAGGTAGAGAAGATTGGTTGCTAATTGAGGATCAATCTCACATTAAATTCATGTATATAAGCGACATTAAAACTGTAAAATTGGATAATTTTGGAGGTTCAGACTATAAAAGATATTGATTGATATAATTTTCACAAGAGAATTATCTTTTAATATATAATAAGTATATTGATATTTTTAGTACACTAGAAATCCTTTGTAAATTCAATTTATCATTTCTTAAATATAACTTATGCAAAATATGCAGATTTAAATGATTTCATTTTTTCCATTGAATAGCAGAATTTTATTTATTATAAATTTTTATGAGTTTGAAAGCCAAAATAATTTACGAAAATTATCACATCTAAAATAAAAAGATATTAAAACTGAAAACATAAATGGAATCTTAAAATACACCCGACCATCTAATATTCCCTCTCATTAAAGTTATTTTAAAGTTGAAGTTAATTCTAAAGATGACCATTCAGCAGAAAGTAAAATCCTTCTTGTATTAGGGAAATACCTTTATGTAAACATAGTTTCATATTCGTTCTACCTCAAGGAAGCATCAACTCTTTAAAAGAGACTTTCCAAGAAACTAAGCAAATATTTTTCATCAGAAGAGGGCTCCTAACTCTTAGCTGGCTACACAATTGAATTCAACTTCTAAGTAAAGATCGACTTGATTGATCTTTATAATAAGGAGTTGTAAATACAAATGATTGGCCAGTTTAATTATTTGTTTAGACAAAAAGGATTATCTAATTTCAATATTAAACTTCCCAAAGATTTAACAGATTACGAAAACAAAGAGTAAATTAAATTTTAAATAAATTTGCAAACAATAATCGCCAAATTTTAATTGAAATTTAAGAGAAATTGCACATTTTCTAACTTGAATTTAGCGCAGATTGTCAAAAAGTTGAGTAAGATGAGGGACATACAGCTTTCTAATTTATTTATTTCCCATACAAGGCTTCTAGGTTAAAGGTTAAATAGTTTCATTCAGAATCTCATCTTTTTAAACCCTATTTTTCTTTATTTTTTTAAAAAAATTTGAATTTATCTTCGCTTCCTGGTTTGAACAAAATCGATAATAGATCCCAATTTCGAAAAATCTTTAAACAAATGAAGATACCCCCATTTTTAAATTAAAAAATCTCATTTATTTTAAGTAAAATTTAGTAAATATTATTTAATTTTTAATTTAAATAATTTTAATTATACGTTAATTTCAATTTTGCAAACAAGATTAATCTTTAGATTTTAAACTGCAAAAATATTTATTGATTAAACATTCTATATTTAATAAGCTATTTATTTTTTCCTAAGTAAATTTTTATAATTAATAAAGGTAAAAAAACCTTTTTCAGCTATAAGCCCAAAGAAGTATAGCTGAAAAATTGCAGTTTTAGACTTTGAATCATGGAAGAAATTTTGATTATATAAAAATTTTGTTCTTTTTCAAAATTGCACTTTAAGTATATTTTTCAATAGTGAAAAAATAGCTTAAAATATAGATTTTATTTAGGTGCAGCTAACCTCTAAGTGACTAATTTATGATTAAAATAAGAAGCCTTAGAAGTTCGAGCAGGCCTCTATAAGTCGAAGAATCAGATTTAGGAGGGAAAATTATCCTGAAAACATATTTTTTTCTTACCTTTATTTATTATAAAATTTAACTGTCGAGGAAAGGCCCTCCCCCGAGTTTATATATGCCTATTAGGGGTGTTTAATTCCTAATAAATTAAATTAAATATGCAATTAACTAGACAGGAATTTACTTTTTTAATAAGCAAATCATTTTTTTTCAAAAATAGTGCACTTTTATGTTTTGCTCTAAATAATTCAAATTCTTAAAATTAATTTTAGTTTGGTCTTGTTTTCCTAAATAAAAAAAATATTTTGATGACTCTAATGTAGTACGGTTGTTAATTTAAATTCTTAATATAGACTTTCTTTCTCACAAACTAATTTTTGAAAATGATAACATTCAAAGCTTAAAATTTTGGCTCACTAATTTATTTTGGAATTCTTAATGTCATTCTCTTCTATTATTAAATAATTATTGTTTTAAGTATACTGTAAAATGAAATAATTATGAATATAGTTTCTAATTACTATCAGATATTGGAATACTTCCAGCCAGAAGAGATTTTGCTTCACGGAACTCAAATAATTATAAATCAAAATCTCTATTAAAAAACAAACATAATTTAATTCAAATTTTGTAATTTAATTTAGATTTTCACGAAATATTATATTTCTAATGAGCTAATTTATTTAATGTCTACTCTTATTAAAATTGATTTTCTTAAATAAATTAAAAAATTTAAATCCATTAATTTTAAAGGATTAAAAATAGTTCAAATTATCTAAATAACTGCAGTAATGCCTGCAAAATTCTACTTGTATAATACAGCTTCTTAAATTATTATATATTCTACTATTCTTAAAAATTATAGACAATCCAAAAGAGTCAAATACTTTTGTTCTAAAAAATACAGAGTCTTGTCTATCAAATCCTGAGAATTTAATTCTTTTTTTAATAAAATAATTTGTTTAAATTGAAATAATCATTTATAAAATTAGAATTCTAATAGTGAGGAGATCATTAAGATTGAGGTAAGTCTTCTTCATTTAAAGAAAAAAAGTTTTACTCGGGCTAAAATTCATTTAATATGAAAGATATAAAAACTAAACTGATTTAAATTAGAATTTTTATTAAATACAAATTATAAAAATTTTGTAGCTACATTATAAACACTATCCCCACAGGAATTAAATATTCTCATTTTAATTATTCGCTTAAGATAGCATTTTATTTTGTAATTTTTTAGGTTGTTTATTACAATTATCATTATTTCTTTCATCTATATTTTTGTTTTTATCTATTGGCAGTGTTCTTAAGGATATTTTAATTTAACCAAATGTCCTAAGTAAACAATTTTATAAAATTTTTGCAATTAATATATTTTTTTGAAAATCTGAAATATATTTAATTTTAGTGACCATAGTACCATTAAAACCAATAAAAGCCAATTTTTACTTTTATAATGACGGTGGGCTTTCGCGGTGACGTGGCACAACTGATCAAGGAGTTACGCCTGTGAATTACTTTAAATCGATTAAGTATTATATGCCCGTTAGGGGTTCTTAATTCCTAACTATTATATTATACTTTTATAATCTAATCCACTCTCAAAATGTAAAAATTTATTTATATTTTGCACTTAAATTACAAATATCTACTAAAATAGGATTTTTTCTACAAATAAAAAACTATTATTCTTGTATCGTTTATTTTGTAGAAATTAAGGAAACTCTGCCAACTTTGCAAGAGTTAACATGTAAGGAATAAATGAATTAAATATTGCCGGGTTTCCTTCCATTAAGAGTATAGCAGTCAGTAAAAATTAACAAACGAGATTAGTAAGGTGAAGTTTTAAATTTAGAGATTAACTACATAAACTTAATTCAGATTAAATTTTAGAAATGGAGATGTTTTCTCTCGAATACCCATGGACTATACTCATTAAATTTTTATTTTAATAATTCAAATTTTTTACAAAATTGTATATTCAACATCTGTTTTTTCAGAATAATTCAAACAAATTCTAAAATTGATTAAACTAATTATTCAAGAAGCATTCTTACTTTACCTTGCTTTAGTTTGAGCGCACACAGTGGGTTGTGGATGGTCAAGTGTATTATAGCTGAGAATTTAATAAAAAAGAGAGTTAAATTAATAAATAAATTAAAAATGAAGTGGCAGTTTAAGTGCGGTGAGCTGAAATTATGATCATTCGATTAAACATTAAATTGCAATCAACTTTGATCCTTATAACTTCTTCGTAGGAAGTCTGTGTAGCTATTTACCTCGGTCATAAGTTTTTGAACTTGGCTAATTTCTTGGTTCGGAGTTTGTGACATCAAAATTTCTTCATAGACACCTCCTATCGTAATGGCAGTAGAACAAACAATTCCTATAATTTAAGGATCTATCGAACCAGCCCCATATTTGGCTACTTAGGTCGTAATTTAACGGTCAGCATTTAACAACTTTTCATTTATTTTTTTAACTTAATTCCGATTTTAATTTAAATTTTAACTAAATTATAAAAGAATATAATCAGTAGGGCCCTCCACAAGCATACTATAGAAAAGTATTCATTTCTAAAAATTTTAATCTGATATAAATGAATATAGTTATTGTTTTAATTTTCATTTTCTCTAACTAATCTCATTTGTGAATTTTTAGTGGTTTTACTTTAATGAGTGGAAACCAACGTGGGGCGAGGTTTATAATTCGTTAATTACTTATTCGTTGACTCCTACAAAATTGATTTTATTTCCTTAATTTCTACTAATTAAATGATAATGTTATAATACCTTTTGCAGTATAATTATAATATTTTCAGCAATTCTTGAAATGTAATTTTTACTTTGTAGGAAAGAGCGCAGCAAAATCTAAAATCATTACAGTCTTTCAACCTAAATATTAAGGATTAAGAAGAAGATGTTGAGTATAATTAAGAAAGAATGGACTCAACAGAGTTAATTCAATCCTTTGCAAATTCAAAAGTTAAATTAATTTGAAATATCTCAGAGTCTCTAGTCAATGTCAAAAGTTTAAACCTAACATATACAGTTTACTCAGATTCAGCAGTATCAACTTTTGATATTATGACATTTCAATAACATATCAATAAACAAAATTTTTAGTTTTTAGCAATAAGATGTGCCAAAATATTATTACTTTTTCAAGTTGCTAAATGTTTTAAATTATATATTGAATTTAAAATTATTTTTAAATCTTTGCTAAATTCAAATAATTTTCTACACAACAAAATATTTCGAGGCTCACCTCACTTGAAAGCTTAAAACTTAACTTGAAAACATATGAGGATGAGAAACTTTAATGTTCATAAGTATTGTATCAACTTCTAGCAGGAAAATTCTAAATTCAACATCTCTCTCTTTCCGAATTAAGCCATTTATAATTTTTGTGCTATTAAAGAAATATTAAACTCGTATTTATTTATAATGACAGCTCTTTTTATAATTTAATTTTAGTAACTATTATCCGTTCAGCCCAATTTTACACTAATGGCTAGGAAGCCAGCTTTTACTGTAAGTAGCCACTGTGCTTAGTTTTTTTGTACTGATTTTAGAGAGATAGCTTCAAATCCATCTATAATTTAAATGCTGGTCTTGAGCATTCCCTTTAATTGTGGGATTTAATAAATCTGTAAAATTACTTTTTAATTATTTTTCTAGCAATACTCTGTCGAAAAGGAGCTCTTACAGTACCAAGTTTTAGCACAGATGAAAAGAGCTTCTTCCTCGTTCTCCAAGCTTTACAGAAGCAAACTCAAAAGCTTTTCAAAATCGGGGCTGAAAGTATCGGAGTATTATAACTTAAAAAATTATCAATCTAATCATAAACTAAAATATATGTCCAAAATTGAATATCACTTCATAATTTATAAAGTCAAATAGATGCTGAAGTTTTCGTAAGAGATTTCCCTAAGATCCCTTTGAGATCCATTTCAGTTGGAATCTCAAAGAAAAGAGAGCTTCAAGCATTTGGAAATTACCTGCTCTAGCAATCTTCATTGGATAAAGTTCATGTTCTATTTGGTCCTTCCAAAGCTGAGCTATATCATAAAGGAAAGACTATGAAAAGATTAATCAAACACTTAGTCATTCAGGGATGATCATACTTTCATAAATTATATCTAATTTATGATTTACTATGAAATATTTTTAAAAAAATAGATGATTCTTAGCGGTAGTCAACTATTTTTTTATTAGTATTTCCTTTTTATCTATTCATTCGCCTGGAGAAAATGCTGTATTGGTAGATCTAAGACTGATTCGAAAATTAGGAGGACTTTATGTTGCGCGATAACTCTTTCTGCACTCTTGATAGAGGTAATAATGAGCAACTGTCAATTGTTCATAAATCAAACCTCCTAAGTTTTTCCGCTTATGTCGATTTTGCCAAATTCGACAATATCTTTTTATCAAATTACACTTTACATATTATACTTATATTGTAATAATTTATAAGAAAAGAAAATAAAAATAGATTGATAGATTTTATAATTTAATTTAAAACAACCATATCAACAACCATATAAAGTATGATTGATTTGTTTTGCATTTTAAAATAAAAGAAATAGTAAATAATTCTACCTAGAGACATTAAAAAAATCTGAGAAAAAGAAATATTTCTAAATTAAAAATAGTATTTTATTTCTCAGTATATATGAAATCCCTCTCGAAAACTCTATTTCATTTTTTTAATATGCAAATCCAAGTCAATCAGCTTGATCGTGTTGTTTTAAATTAAACCTAAGAATTCTTTATATTTTTATTTTATTTTTTTCTCAATCTTTACAAATTGTGTATTAATGTAATGTGCATCTCACTTTTATAAAATTTTGTCGACTTTGGCTGAATTCTCTAAAGTTAAAGTTTATCTTTTTAGGAAGTTTGATTTTTGAGCAATTGTCAATGGTCATCTCACAAGATAGAGACTTCCTCATTTTGGATTCCCATTCTAATGATCTCTAGATTTCTTGAATGACATATTTTTATAACTTCCAGGCAATTAAAGAGATTTTAAAGAAATATGAAATAATTTAGCTTCCAACATAATTCATTATAATATTAATATTATAAATAACTTGATCAATTTTCTCTGAAGAAAAGGGGATACCTAAACGAGGTTACACAAATATTCTAAGATTGCTTGCTAAGAATAATATGAGGCTCAATTATTTGGAGCTACGAAATGTAGGAATAACTAACAACACCCTCAATATTTTGAATTCCACAAAACTTTTTCAAATAATCTTAATTTAAACTCTAACACTTGAAATTGCTTTATTGTCAAGATAAAAAAAAGAAAAACATAAAATTATTTTTTAAAATTATAGATGAACAAAGACTATTTTCGAAAAGCTTTTGCAAAATTGATCAGAAGGAGGGTTATTTAAATAGAGTGATTAGAGAACTAGTGACTTTATAAATTACAAACCCTAATCCTTCCTAGGTTAAACTTAAAATTGATGCAAGTTTACTTCCTCAGCTCAGAATCATCAAGCTAAATAAATTTATAAACTATTAATTTTTATTATTTTAGTTTAAATATAGGGGATGAAAGATTCCGAGAAGTAAGCTCAAAACTTGTTTTTATAAATATTTATCTCAAACAGTATGACAATGCAAAAAATGTGGAATAGTTACACTGAAGTTAGAACTAAGCTTTTAAAAATGTTCAGAAGTCAAAATTTAAAGGGTTAATTTGTGAAAAAAATTATAGTGATGAGAATTAATTTAATTATAGTACCATTTTAAATCTCGAAATGATTTAGTTTAGTTTGATAATTTTGTTATTTTAATTAGTTTGAACACCTAGACAAACGGAGATAATAGATATGATGGCAATTTAAAATGTAATAAAATATTTTACTACATGGAGGATTCTAGAAATTATAGCTGAAGTTCTAGAGGCTGTTCCTAGTACTCAAGTTCATCATCTGCACATACTTTCAAAAGAGATCAAGTACTATCAATTAGATCTTTAATTTTAATTAATTACGTATTTGAACTGAATTTAAATCTAATCTATCATGCTCTCAAGAAAGGTTTCAATCTTATAAATTAGGAAACAAGTCTTATTCGAGCTTAAGAAACTATTTTATTTTACAACAAATACGCTGATTAGAGATTTTGACAAAATTCATTATAAAAAGAGGATCGCTATGATGCTTCAGAGAATTTAGTAATAATTATTTTTGTTATTCTAAGTTGAATTGATGAGGCTCTTGTGGAACGAGATCACCATTTGTTTTTGTACAGTCCTTTCTTTTTAAATTAAATATCTTTATAAGTGGTCCAAAATCTCCTCTCTGTCTAAAAAATCTTAAACTTCAAAAGCTTTAAATTGTTTACGCCGAATTATTATTCAATGCTTTTAAATTTAAGATAAAATGAAAGGCTATGCTTAATTATATTAAAATCATTAACTTATTTCCATCTATATTTTATCAAGAATTAATTTTCTTATCATGAATTAAAAATATTAAAAATAAATATTGCTTAATAAGTTTGATCAGGTATATTTTATAAATTGGTAAAACAGATATAAAGTCAGTCTTTCATAATTTAATATTGCAAGAGTAGTATTGATAAAGCAAAATGCATCAATTTTGAAGAATAGAGACTTTACAGTTAAAATATGATTGAGACAGGTTGATGCTTATTAAGCTAAGGAACTTTAGAGATCAGGACGGCTGCTATATTTATTTATTCGGAAAGCTATATATAATAAAAGTTACTTAAAAGAAGTTTGATATTTAAATTCAATATTTGACTGTGGTGGCAAGGTAAAGAAAAATAAGAGTCCTCTAGTCTATATCTTAAATGAGGATATTGTTGATAATTTTTAGCAAAGCAAAAAAGTCTTTAAGATTTCTAAGTTGAATATTTTGTATTTTTTTCTATTTTTTTGGGTCATAATACTGAAGGATAACTAGAGTCTTTGCAATTTTAGTCTTTTCAAGGTCCACCTCTTAAATAACCAGCTTATGATATTAAGTAGAACATTTTTATCATTGATTTTGAAATATTATTGATTAAATGAACTTTTAACAGTAAATCGTTTGAATTCCTATTTAAAAGCATATTGGGGACAGTGATTTCAAGTGGCTGTTTTATTTTTAAGCAATCATAATAGGAGTAAATTTATTTTGGATAATACTTCTTATTAATCTAAAAGTATATAGTAAATATGAAGAAATGCAGTAGTCTTTTTTCCTTATTGCTGGAGGAAAAGGAACTAACTTAAAGGAGAAAAATAAGGGAGATAAAACAATTTATAAAGCTAAAAATAACTAATTTAGAGTCACTCATTACTTCATCTATAGAAGTTCAATGAAAAAGATTCACGGAGCCTTAAAGGAAATTACTTGCTAAAGAGTTAAAGAATAGAAGCTGCTGTAAGAGTTACACTTTCAACTTTTAAACTTAAACAATGGAGAAACTAAGATGGCTAATAGTAACAAGTAGTGCATGAAAATTGAACAAGATGTAACTCTTGAAGCAATAGAGATCAAAGTTATGAAATGGAACCTGATGGCTAAAAATAAAAAGCCGAATAAAGCTAGAAGTCAAAGTGGAAGATCTTAAATTAACAAGTATGAATCTATGAGTTCATATCCAAGATAATGCTCAAAACGATTCAAAAAAAATAAAATGCGATTAAATGAGAATATCAAGTGGGGAATAGGGTCGAGCAGGACTAAAGTTAACTTATATTCGCAGCCACTGTCATTGCTAAGAATGGACATAAATCAATAAATAAGGTTGTTTTAATAATCATAAAGCGCAATTAATTAATATATGCCTTGCTCTAAATTGAAAAAATAGCTTATTGATAAATGCATGCACTTTAAATAAGTAATAATTTAAAAATTCCAAGAAGATGAACTATTCAAATTACTTACAGTTGCTAATCCATTTTATTCAAATTTTAAAAATCAATGATAAAAACACGATAATTTCATAAAAATTCAACTGCATCTTGGACAGCTTTAAACTCCTAATTATATGTTTTTAGAGTACGATAAAAAAAATTAATTAGTAAACTAATTAATTCCAGGCCCAAATGCAAAAGATTCAGATTATTCTAAAACCATGAATTAAAACATAACAAAAGTAAAAGGTTTGAAAGGAACCTAAAAATTATTCATTCAATTCAGTTGATTTCTCATAGGCAATTAATTTGATTTAAAAAAATTGAACCTTAATTTGAGAAATTGAGAGTGGAGTTTTTATTTTTGATAATTTATCACAGGCATATAATCTTAAAAGTATAATATTATTATCTAAATATAAATAAAATCTTTGCAATAATATGAGATTAAGATTAAAAATTAATATGACTTAAAATCCCCAAATGCCAGGCTTTATTTGATATCTAAAGCTTTGTACGTTGAAGAAATCTACATTACAGGAGTAGAAATAGACAACTACTCCAAACTGAAGTGCGCTTAGTGGCGAAGAGTTTGAGGATCAATCAAATAATTGATGTGCTGAAACTTAGAAGTGCGATGAGGAACAGCTGCAACTCCTAACTTTCTCATCTGCAACTTTCAAA